>PVKZ01001017.1:0-42429 GCA_004027375.1 Macroglossus sobrinus | reverse complement strand
AATGCAAAATTAAAACAAGATACCTCACTACACACCTATTTAAGTGGCCAAAATCTGGTTCTCTGACAACACCAAATGCTTGTGAAGGTGTGACACAACAGGACCTCTCATTCATTGCTAGTAGGAACAGAAAATAGTACAGCCACTTTAGAAGACAGTTTGGCCGTTTCTTACAAAACTAAGCATTCTCTTACCATACAATCTAGCAATCATGATCTTTGGTATTTATCCAAGGAGTTGAAAACTATGTCCACACAAAAACCACACATGGATGTTTACAGAAGCTTTGTTCATAACTGCCCAAACTTGGAAGCAACCAAGATATCCTTCAGTAGATGAATGTATAAACACATCCAGATAACAGAATATTATTTAGTGTTAAGAAGAAATGAGGTATCAAGCCATGAAAAGACAAGTAAGTACCTTAAATGCATAGCACTAAGTGAAAGATTCCAATCTGAAAAGACTACATACTGTATGATTCCAACTATTTGACTTTCTAGAAAAGGCAAAACTATGAAGACACTAAAAAGATCAGGGATTCCCAGAGGTTGGGAGAGTAGAGGGGATAAGGATTAATAGGTAGAACACAGAGGATTTTTAGGGGAGTTAAAATACTCTATATGATAATATAATGGTTGATACATGTCATTATACACTTTACAAAACCCATCAAATGTACAACACTAAGAGGGAACCCTAAGGTACACTATGGACTTTGAGTGATTATAACAAGTCAGTGTAGGTTAATCGGTTGTAACAATTGTACCACTCCGGTGGGGGATGTTGATAATGGGGGAGGCTATGCATACGCAAAAGAATGGAATATAAATATGGGGATTCTCTGTACCTTCTTCTTAGTTTTGCTGTCAACTTAAAAGAGCTCTAAAAACATAAAAGTCTTTAAAAAATTAACTACCACTAAGTAAAATAGCTTGTCACACATTTATTCTCATAGAGTGCTCAGAAAAAAGCCTGAAAAATTAAGCCTGAAGCAGGATACTCACTGCTTATTAATCTAATGTTAAGACAGAAAAGCAGAGCATAGCAGAAAGTCCAGCTTCCAAGCAAGAATTGTTGTCTTTTTCACAGAACTCCCATCCAATTATGCCCTAGCCGCTGATGTTTCTATCACCACTTTCCCTTTGTTTCAGAGACAGCATTCACGAACTTCTGTTCGTGCAGTAAGGATAAAAATTGCTTCCCAGAAAGGCTTATCCCACTACATTTTACTAGATAAAGAAAAAACAAAAAGCTATTTGACTTTGGCAAGATGATTACTGTCTGTGGAGGAGCAAAATTCATCCCTTAGGACTAAAGGAATAGCCAACAAGATACAATATATTCCAACCTTAACCACTGCCCCTGCCAAGAGCTGCTACATATGTGCACACTACTCTCTCTCCTTGGAGAATTCACATGTACATAACTGAAAGTGTAAGCCTCCATAAGGCCTTGTCTGGCTATAGTTTCAAATACATGTAAAGTGCAAGAATGCTAAAATAAAGTCTCCCCTTTCCATTTTTGCAATTACCTAGGTAAAACTTAGAAGGGAAGAAAAGGAAAGGCCAAAGAGGAAATAGCTAAACTGTTGAATCTAATATGGTGCCTTATAAACACATCTAGACACCTAGACCCCTGAACATTTTAGAGTAACCACTGCTATTGGCATCTCCTGATACAGCCTAAGTGGACTACAGTCTCTTCCTTAGTCCTAAGAAATACCTTGAAACAGAAGTAAAATGTCTAAAGTTATGAATACAGTGAAAAAATTAATGCACACAGATTGCCACTGTATAAAAAAAATACTACTCACTGAAGTGATAGATGCCTGTCATACTATCTACGCTTTCTGGTATTATGCAGCTAACTTCACCTATACACCACAACTGAGATCTTTAAAATTATCTCAGCAACTCTTTCCACTTGATTCAAATAACTGACGCCAGCTAAAGTTTTGTTTTTATTTTGAGAACAGAGACACAAGTAACTGAAGCTTAGCATTAAAAGGGAGCATTAAAACTTCAAAAGAAAGTATCCATCTCATTAAGCTGTCACTGTCTGATAGCAGCCAAGTTTGTAGTCTATGTTCGATAGGTTGCTGCTCTGAATCACCTTTCCGCTGCATTTATAGTTTTACAGGAACTCCTAACAGGGGACACACACACACACACACACACACACACACACACACACACACACACACGTGTACACATACACAACTAACTGGTCTGTACGAGGCACCCAGCAAAATAAACAAATGAGATCTTTGGACACCTAGAGTGATCATTTTAGTAGTTTGTGAGCTTGCCTAATAAGGCATTCTCAGCTCTGAAGCCAAGAATTTGCCTTCATGGTCAAAAGAAGAAAAGACAAGACTTCAGTCAGATATTTCCTGCAGTTGAATACAGTTAATTTCACATAGTCCAGTTATGCAATGAATCATTATCAGAATCAAGAAGGAAAAATATATTTTAAGCAACTCTCCAGTAAAAGATAAAGACATTAAGATGAAACATACAAAGAATCTCTCTACTATAAATGTCAACCATGAGTCTCTAATCTCTTTTGATCCTCTGTGTACTCTACATATTATTTCACATAAATATTTTCATGTATCTATTTAGTCATAGATTTTCACTTCTAAAGAGAAATTAAACCTCTGCTGCATTAACAGACCATAGTTTGTGTTAAGGGAAAAATAAAAGGGCAGATATATGGAAGTGCTAAAGTCAAAGGAGAGGATGGGAAATATGAGCGAGGAAGAATTTTATTATTCAAAAGGTAAGACCCTCCATGTAGTCTAATGTCAAAAATGTCAGAGAATAAACAAGCTACCAATCACTGGGCAGAATATACATCTCTCTACACTGTTAACATACTTCAAAGCATACCTTAATTATACCTTAGTCATAATATTTCCTCTTGTTGCCAATTAAGTATGGTAGCTACTACAACAAAAGCTGCATTACAATATGGCACTATACAAAGCAAGTTACCCGGATACTATCCTTTGCATCTAGAAACTTTTCAGCCATAAAACTAAGATGGGGAAGAAGGGAATATGAATCAGGAAGTGACGCAGTCTAGAATTCACAAAGATGACACTACAATGCTTCTTTGGGCCTATTAGTGGAGTATATGTATGCTATGAATTTTAGGTCCTAGCTTTCCAGTTCCATCTATATTTCTTATTGGTCAAAATTTTTCTTTTCCATCTTAAAATCATGTCCCTGCTACAAAACAATGGTTGCTTATCTCACAGAGAGTTAGACACATTTCAGCAGCATTCCTAGGCAGATTAAAAAAAAAAAAGACATTATAGATTAAGGCTGAGGAAGTTGCAGAGAGGTCTCTTCATTTTAGTAAGCATTCTCATCTTTTTCTATAAGCAGAGCTCAGCAGTCAATTCAACTCTCTAGTATGGCATCCAGATGCCTAGATCAGCAACTACAGCTAGGATGTACTTAACTGATTATATTTGGCCCATTTACCAAAAACCACTACTTATTCAATTTTTTCTTCTGCTAACTTGTGCATATTTTATGTATATGAAAAAGAATAAGGAAGCAGTTTAGACTAGTAATTAGGAGTGCTGGTCTGGAGTCTCTTTGTATTTCAGCTCCATCACAAAATATTGAGTGATCTTGTATAATTATTTAACCTCTCTGAGCCTCAGTTTTCTCATCTGTAAAATAGGGATATTATATCCCCCTTTAAGGAATTTCTACGATAAGTAAAAATAATACCTGTAAAGCACTTTTCCACAGTTCACGATTAGAGCTCAGTTTTTATTATTATTGTTGCTGCTGCTGCTATTATTATTACACTGACAAAGTTAAACCATTTTCTTTATAATTTGTTCTCTCTCATTACCCCCATATAACCCCCTGGGTGGAATACAATTTTCTTGAATATTATATAAACACATTTCTTCCAAGTTGTATGTGTATTTATGCATACGTAAGCTGTTGGCCTGCACTAATTATGTTAATCCTGAACACCATGCCATAGAGCCTTCCCTAGGCTAATGTTCATTTTACCAGAGTCATTTTGGTTCAGTAAGTATGGAAATTAAATTAGTATTGAGGTCAAGACTGAAGGATTTTCATATGCAGCCAAATCTAGAAGATAAAGAGTTAATATCTCTATGAAGAGATCATACCCAATATCAGGTAGTTTAAATAGTTTTAAGTAGATAGGAAACTTGAATTCTAAAACTAGAGAAATGAAGTCACTCTCTTTCCTCCATCTTTTATCAATCTAAATTTTCTGGAGCAGGAAAAGGAAGAAATCTCTCTTTTTCTATTCAAAGAGAATAAAGTTGCTTCCAGTGTTTACTAGGGCCATGCCTAAGGATTTATACTTCTCGACTAGCCTGTAGTAGAAGAAAGTCAAGGTATCCCAAAATGAGACTAAGAAGTAAATGTTATTTCTGACATCCTCAAAAGTCACCATGTCTCCTTTGCTTAAGGGCCATTCCACCTAAGCCAGTTCTTATCTACTAGCCTCTAACCCCAAATGAAAACTTCCATTCCTGTATGTAGCCAATATTACATCTGTAGTTAAACTAATTAACACTAAGGTGTTAATTATAGCTCCATACTTTTTAAATAACATTAATTTACATGAATCTAAATGTAGAAGTACAAAGGGTTTATTTTTGGATGGAGAATCTTTCCTGTTTACCTTTACAATATACTGATTTTTTTTCAATCATATATATACATATATGGCTGCCCATGGGAGGGAGGGAGAGGAGGGACTTAATAGTCCTCAACCTCAACAGAAGAAAAGGGTTCTACTTCCTCCTACTTTACTCAGCCCTACTACCCTGACTCCACAGATATAGACATTCAGTGTTCATCCTGTCTTTGCTCTGAACACCTAGAATCAGTAAAGTGTTATTAGGCAAGCCAAATCTTTTAAAATCAAAGAGAGACTAAAGGCTGGCCACTTAAATCTCTGGATAGACTCTTGGACTTTTAGAGGGACAGTAGAGCTGTAACCTCACATGTCTAATTTTCTCTTCCCCTTTGTCCAGCTATTCTCAATTGCATGGTTATCTGCTTACAACTTAAAAAAATTAGAGTACTGCACGATTCTAACTATATGATATTCTAGAAAATGCAGAACTATGGAGACAGTTAAAAGATTAAAGGTTAACAGGAGTTAGGGGTATGGAAAGGAGAAATGAATGGGTGATTTTTAGGGCAATGAAACTATCCTATACCATATTGTACTTGTAGATACACATTATTTATTATATATTTGTCAAAACCCATAAAATGTACAACACAAAGAGTGAACTCAAATGTAAACTTTAGTTAATAATAATATACCAATATTGGTTCATCAGTTGTGACAAATGTATCACAATAAAATGAGAGGAGTATATGGGAACTCTGTACTCATTTTTTTTTCCTGTAAATGTAAAAACTAATCTAAAAAATAAAGTCTTTTTTTTTAATCAGAGGAAGCACTGGTTAATAATTCCCACCAGGTACAATGGCTAATAAAAGTGAAGATTAACTATATAAGAAAAAGGCAAACAGTAAAATATTTGACTATATGGCTTGATCTCAAATTGCAGAGGACAGTAATCAAGGGCAAGGAAAGAGGCTTGAGGAAGTGAGGGAAAGAGAGAAAGACAACCTCATACAGCATTTTCATGACTGCTGTGCAAATACTAAAGTACATGTTATGTCCTTCAGAGAAAGAGAAGAGAAGCCAAATTTATAAGAGGCATTGAGCTACTCAGCAGAAAAATCTCCACCATTAAGCCTCTGGCTTACTTATGAGTGTATTTGTTTGTATTTGTAACCAAGTCTGCAATCTGTGCTGGTGCCAATCTTTATGGCAGACTGAAGTATTTTTCAGGAAAATCAAGGGATAATTGCCCAATATCAAAAGAAGATCTGACCCTTGGGAAGAAAAATGAGGTGCTCCTTTTGCCACAGGATGATTCTCTCTGGAATAACATAAATGGTTCTTCGAGAGACATGTTTTTGATAAGCAGAGCTGCAATTCTGACAGCCAATCTGCTGAATGCCGAACAGAGCACTCAAGCTTTCTACAATGACTCAAAGGACATGGCAAGCTGCAGATTTATTCTGCAGATTTTCCCTGTAGAGCTACTCAAGTTTTTCAAAGGCAAAAAGGAAGAACTCTTTCCTTTCAATCCAGGGAAATGCAAATTCCACCTGGGATCTAAAAACAGAACTATGTTTGCTCAAAATCTGACATCACTGATGTGAACAACAAGATTTAAAAGCAGGAATAATGGCTGACAATTTTAGTCTTTAGAGCAGAGAAGTTGGTTCAGTTATTCAATCTGCCAGTGGAATCAGAAGCCACACAGGGCACATGGTGTGCCAGACTGGGAATAGGCTAATTTTACAAAATTCGTTCTCATTCTCTCTGTACTTTCACGTGACAACTGCATAAAAGTCTAAATTCTTACCAAAGCACAATCTTAGGTAGCGTAATTCACTGCACAAAAAAATGTCAAAGTAAAACACAAAGGCATTATTACAAAGAGATAAACCCAAAAGCTTCTATCTTTTCTCCATGATAAATGTGTGAGAGATTTAAAAAGCAAAAACTACCTACAACAAACTATTAACAGCAGCATTTCTTCCTCTCAATTTGTATGTCATTTCATGTCATTTCTTCAAGATGATATTTTAAAAAAAGAAAAGCTTTCTACACATCCTAACTCGACAGTAGCAGCCATGTGCTATAATTTATAGGACAGTCCCTCTGTGGTTAAATAGATTTAACCCTCAACAAACAAAAGGAAACTAAGCTTAAGAATTAAGATATCCAATTTCTATTTAAAACCTTTTTGTTATGACAAATAAAGAGAAGATGAACCAACACTAAAATTTAGAGGTATTCAGTTCTATTTTGATTTTTAAAAATATGTATTGCTATATTGAGCAAATACTCCAAAATAGGCATTGGAGAGAGGGGATCAGTAATAGCAAAATATAGCCCAGAAAATTATAAGCAAAAAACTAGAATAAATTTCCCCCCAAAAAACAAAATACTTAAACCTTTTTACAAAAATAAATAAAAAGATGACAAAAATAAATTTTTTGCTTTATAAACAATATTGGCAAACAATATATGTCAAATATTTAAACATAATCAGAAGTCTAAAAATTTAGCTAAGTAAATAACTAAGTTTTTATTAAGATAACTATAATCCTTTCATAGAGGTTTATCATTTGGTTATAAAGACTCAATTAAGATCAAGACCTGGCTCTGACCAAACTCAAGCTCAAGAGGCTTTTCTTATATTATAAAGTCCAATTTAAAAGGGATATTGTGTTTTATTTAAGTTACTGAATATGGTTAAAAAGCTTAAGTTTACATCCTTTGAGCAGAACGTGGATGCTCTCTTTCTTCTCCTATGAAAGAGCTTCCAGAACATCTCTTGCATCTTGTTCATAATGTACAATTTATTGGCATTTTGTTTCCTTTCTAAATGGCCAGGAGGGAAGAGCAGCTCCACAGCCACTGTGTGTAGTTAGTAATGATGCTTTTACTTGTCATTGTACAAAGCCTATTAAATATTTACAACACAGACAGCAATATCTAAGTCCTAAACACCCAGTTGTGAGTTTGAATTTTTTTAGAAATAAATCTATGACAAGTTTTCCCCAGCAAAACGCCAGAAGACTTTACTAACAGCTTCAAGAGACCCAGAGGGTCCAGAGGAGCAGTTATAAGCCATCTGGTGATTACTTATTATTATTTATACAGCACTGTGGATATACACACAGATGTGTTATGAATCCGCATACAGAGTAGGCCCTGACAAGGGCTTCAGACAAAATGGGACTGCTGAGCAAGTCAATCTGCATTAAAGAAACACGCTAACCAGAGAGCGGGAGCACACTGGCTGTTCTTCAATCTGCTGCATTAGCTGGAAGAATATTTGATAAAATGAAGAATTCTATATAATGATGACAATATCTTGTAAGTTAACAACTTACATATATGTGGTTTTGCAGGGGTGGCAAATGAGGGATTAATGAAGGATACGCTCTCAGATCCAGAAGGCACTTTATAAACTCGGCAGTTTGTAAAAGAAGGGAGTAGGAAAGAGTCCCTCTCCTAACTTAGGATGAACTGAGATACGATAATGCAGGAATTTTTTTTTTTTAAATCAGGAATGCTATGAGAACAGTTCCTGGGCTCCCGTTTCAAATGTTAAGTCAAAAAAAAACAAGAGTGAATAACTGAAAAATTTTACCTTAATTTTTTGGGTATAGCTACAATTAGATTCATGCAGCTTTGCTTTTCTTTTCTCTCTCTTGCTCTCTCTTTTTATCCTGGCAGACTGGAACAAGGATACTTTTAATCTACTATGCTTTTAGTAACATAATAATAACTATAATGTGAAAAACTAAAATAATCAACCATATGTTTCTAAGGATAAGTGTCAAGAGTGCCAGATCTGGAGTTTTAAAACTTGGATTTAATTCCTTGTTCTTAACACCTCTACATTTGTTTTCATCCCAGTCCCAGTTTCATCTACACAATGCCGAACATCCAAAGTTACATAAAACTGCAGCATACTCAGAGCGGATTGAAAGTTATTGCAAAATCAACATATTATTATAAAAAACAAGGTTAGCATTTGGCCTAATTGTGTATAATGCAGTGTATTTTCAACTGTCTGTCAGCATGCAGGCACTCTTACCAGATGGGAACTGAATGAATTATTGAATGAAATATGAATTATTAAATAAAAATTTGAATTTTTTTAAACTCTTGGCAGGAGATGAGAAAGAAAGGCTTATTTGTTTGCCTGAAATTGTCCTCACCTGTCGAAGCATGTAAAGATAGCATATACCATCAATAATGGCATTTACCGACCAGAGCCATTTCTTCCCTTGGTATCTTCCAATTCGAGATGCTCCCTTAACATAAAGAATCAGTAATCAGCACCAACCCATTCTTCCTTCCTTTTCTTTTGTGCTAATCCAGGTAACAGGGAAACTTGCCAAAGGGATAAAATTAAAAATCCAGAATTCCAT
Source organism: Macroglossus sobrinus (assembly GCA_004027375.1). Classification (NCBI taxonomy): domain Eukaryota; kingdom Metazoa; phylum Chordata; class Mammalia; order Chiroptera; family Pteropodidae; genus Macroglossus; species Macroglossus sobrinus. Next base: position 33,379 of record PVKZ01001017.1, on the reverse strand, counting down.
AGTACAAGTATGGCCCATTTAATGGGAGGGCTGAGATAACAGAAATAATCTCTATAGATTCATGTTATACAGGCAATAAAACATATACCTTTGTAGCATGCCAGCATTTAACCAATCACAGAAGCTATTTGTTGCCTCATATATTACAAAGCAATAGAGATTTAAGGGATAATGTTCATGGAGGCAGAGGATACAAAGCAAAAAACAGCATTGAAGGTTGGTTAAATGCCAAATGAAGCCAGGACTACAGCATCATAAACATTATTCCTACTATATGACAAGATAAGAAGCTGCCCTCAATCCCACCACAACTAGGGCTCTACTGCTATTCTTGGCCTTAGAAAGAGAAAATGGGCCCTGGAGGTCTATGTTCATGTCTCAGAAAGGTATGAACAGAACCCCGACTTGCATCTAAATGTCCTCTGAGAGAAGAAAATATCTGGTAGTAGATATCCTCAGGAGAACAAAAAAAGAGTAACAGCCCTTCAGGGTCACACAGGACAGAAAAACAGTCAAAGGATTTTTCCTTAAAAGGACAGAGTTGATACAGAGTAGTTATGACAGAAACCTTTCTCAATGGCTAATGATGGGATGATACTAACTGTCCATTAAATAGTATCTATCTCCTCAGAGGAAATCTGTTCCTGTTCTTAAGGAAATAGACATTCTAAGTAATAAGCTTATATGACCAGCTTCTGCTCAAAGACTTGATTATAGTAACCAGAAAGACTACTTAAATATGCATAATTTGTACTGTAAACCAGTGTCTATGCTTGAGATGGAGGTATAGAAATATGGAATTGGTTGACTCCTGGTAATAAAAATTAGACAAAAAGTATCTAGAGGGTAAGTTATCTAACTTCATCCACATGAAATAACATCTCAAATTCAAGATTACGGACAGAGACGTAATTATTCCGGCTTCCACATACAATAGAACTTTATAATTCACTTGCAAATAAAAGTGTCCCCCAAAGCATCAAAAACTTACAAGACTTCCTAGATTCAGCACCAAACTATATTTCTATTATTTAAAAAATAACACATTGGCAAAGCCATTTTATAGTCACAATGTTTTTAAATAGATGCTATCTTATTAACATCAGAAACCCATACAACTCAAATTCAACCAGCCCTTTGCCACACGGAATCTCAGGCACTACTGCCATAATAACAATGACCCATTCTCTGGAGACAGTTCTATTAACTACTCCTGCTGCAACATTCCATAGAGAGGTATGAGCAGGAATATTGTTTTCTCTGAATTCCTCTTCATGAGGGTGATGAAGCCTTAAGAGAAACAAAGTCTCCACAGGAGAATAGGAATGAGAAAGCTCAAAAAACCCTATCACCTGTCTTTTCAGATAATAATGCAGAGAACACAACCTTCAGCAGCCATCTTATTTTTAAAAAGTACATGCAGCATATTTAGAACTCAGCTGTGTCACATCAGACTTACTGTTGGGAAGTGGATCATGAACAGAATCCAAAAATAACAGCCATTAAAGACCTAGCAACCAAAAACATGTTTACGTATCCATTGAGAGCCTAATGGTTTTGATTATATGATGGAGAATAAAATCAACTAGTCTATTTTAGGTGAATTTTCCTTTCATATTCCCTTAATATTAAGGCGTAAGATGATTTCTGAGTTTAGGGGTACATGGGGTAAAGTCTGGGCAGGGAGCAGATATTGAAAAAAGGCAAAGTTCTTATAGTTTTTGTTTGTTGGTTAATTTTTAAGATCAGTGTCTTGCTTTATAATTTGCTTTATTCTTTTTTCCTGACAGAAGCTGCTGATTTTTGAGACTTCTATAGAAGTAAGTACTAAACCATGCCTTGCAAAAATTATCGTAGTACTTATTACCCTTCCTGGGACTTACAGAGCCTTTTTACTCTTCTATCATTTCTGGAATAAAGAATTTAAATCAATGACAGTGGACTATAAATAGCTTCAAGGCCTCAAGGTGGCTCTAGAATGAAACCATTTTCAAGGGATATAAGGAAGTTGGACTACAGGCCAAGGGTAGTTCACTTTACCAAATTTATCTCCTCTATCAGATTTTCACTACTTTATATACCACAAAGAAATCATAGGAAATCTTGTAGAGATCCCACTCTATAGTTATTTATTACTAGGTAATGGGAGAAACTAAATACAACTAAAGAACTACAATCTCACCTGACCACAAAGTATTAACATGCAAAAAGGTAAAAAAATCAGGCTACCTTCAAAATTTAAGTTGCAGTCTTTTATTCTTTCTTTATGAAACAAGTAACTTGAATCTAAAAGAAGGTAGCCATCTCCCTGAGTTCTGCACTAAATGAGGAAAAAAAATTGGACCTATGCCAGAGATTATAATAAATCCTAATAACCAAAATACCAATTCAGAAATGAGAGGGAGAAGTTAAGGGAAGGAAAGGGTTTATGGTAAATAGAACACAACAATATAAAGAGGAACCAAAGTAAAAAGTCCCTCCTGTTTTCCTACCTCTAGTCAAAATTAAAAACAAAAACAAAGAAGTAAATACAAACTCTTTGGGAGCTCTCAAATTTCAGTGAAAATTACTCTTTTCTGATGAGACAGCCTGAAGAAACCCTATTTATACCTTTCTTCCTCTGAGAGCTTAAGAGATGCTTTTCTTGTGTATTCCTTTATTTTTATCATCCATTTTTACTTTTCTAAATCCATGTCTGAGTGGTTTGAGGCATACAGCATATAAGACGGGGTACAGGTGTTATGCAGCTTACATAATAAATAAAGAAAAATAAATTTAAGTATGAGAAAACTAAATCTTACCAACAAAAATGCAGATTTTTAAAGTAAAAGAGTAGAAATGAAAAAGGTACCAGGTATCAATTATGGGAGTCACATTAAATACTCCTATCAGTGAATTCATAGAAAAATTTGGAGGGATTGGATTCAGATATACATTGCAATGAAGCTGTCTGAAAAGTGAAACAAATTTACCCTATTTTTCCAAGTGGCTTCTATTGAAAAAAATTAAGTATAAAACACATGGGGGAAAACATGCGGTCAACAATAAAGTTGAAAACTTTGACAAGGAAAGAAATACTCCCTGTAATACTGAATCCTTAGAATATAATGACTTTTTTAGTCTTTTCTGAAATTTTCAGAATTTACTGGAATTTGAAATTGTCCTTCTGCCCATTTCCTATCATGACCCCCATCTCATCCACCTCTCAAATTCCAATTCTTAGGAATCTCTGGAACTTAATTCTTCTTTTTGTCTAAGTATTTACAATGTTTAATAGAACTAGTCTGCAATCTCACATACCACCAGTAAGTGTCACTGGACAGTCACATGACATATTCCTAACTGAACAAAAATTCAACCCTTCAGGTTCCATAAAATCAATTAATGAAGGCAGATAAAACTTTCTTTGTATTCCTTTCCTCAGCCTTTGTGGAACATGGTGGTAGGGGAGGGTCTAGGAAGGAGAGTAAAGAAGGTGTAAAATGGGAAGGGGCAGTTAAAAAAATTTTCTTTATTAAAAAAGTATATGAGGAAAAATATCCGACATGTAATGTACACATATGCAAACAATAACGAGGCAGCTGACATACAGAACAAGGGTTTTCATGGTATCAGACAGGGAAAATGGCTGAGAAGTCTTGCAGTTTATATTTTGCTGTGAAATCTAAGGTTCTATGATGGATTTGTCTTTCCAAGATAGATGTCTGCCTTAGCTGCTAAAAATGATTTTCTGAATCAACAGTCAAAAGAAACATTTTTTTCTTATTTAAAAAATCCAACAGAGTCTGGCAAATAGCGGTTAACAAGCAATAGGTGCATTCTCAGCTGCTTATCCAAATGTGTTAAGCTGACATTTATATCTGTGAAGGATGAGGAGAAGGTATTTCTTAACTTGCTTTGTATTTAGATGGATAGTTTTAAGAAAGAGCAACATGTATTCCTCAACACTGTATGTTGGGAAACAAACACCAGTAGCATAACAATATGAAAGAAAGCAAGGCGGATTTCATTACGGTAGAGTGCTACACTTCCTCATAACTTGGATTTACACACTGCAAATCCTCTGATCTGATTACCTCCAGTGATCACATAAAGTGCTGGCTTTAAACTCTTTGCCTTAGTGATAAAACAGCCACTTTGATTCACAACAAGACATTCACAATAAAGTATATTGTAAACGTACCTGTCCACAGCCTGGGGCATTGCACACAAACGGTCTGTCGTCTCCCATATTTCATATAGCAGAACAGAGCTGAGGAGGAGGAGGTAGGGGGAAAAGTTATGTTAAATATGCTGGAGTTTAAAAAAAAGTGCTTCAAAAATATCAAGCCTAGAAACAGGTGTTCCAAGAATGCCATCTATCAAAGCTGTAAACACAGGCTACTTTGGGGAGACGCATTAGACAAGTGGCATATAATCTACTCAAACGAAACTTTTAATTAGAAAAATTTTAACCTAAAGTCAAGGAATTTCAAATCTTTTGCTAGATTTTCCCTTTCTGCCACAGTATACAACACAGTTCTCTAGTCTGCTGAATTACAACCAGTATAGTCCCTATGTCAATAAATCCACAAATGCTTGATGCAGAAGCCGCATTTCTGAACTAGAGAAGACCAAAATTTGTCATTTAATTAATTAAAGGATTATAGGAGGGGTGCTCCATTTTACAGGGCCATAATCTGGCTCCCTGGTGTATAAACTAGGAGACTGTTGGCAAGGGCCATTTATCCCAGATTATTGCCAAAGAAAACAAAGCACCCATCCTATTGGGCTACACAGGAAATGATTTTCATTAATAAAAAATAAAAATAAAAACCTCTCCCCACTGGGAGCCTCCTTCTCCCCCCACCAATCATCTGTGGCAAATGGAGAAATATTGGTGCCCTTCCCCCTCTCATTCTATTTATGGCTAGGTTTTTAAAAGCAGCAATAAAATAAGTGTCGACTCTTTGGGGGTTTACTGGGTGAGTATGTTCCAGCTGTTTGTGCTTCTCTCGGCCACAGTTCTTGGGCTGCTCTGTTGTAGCCAACAGATGTGTGCTGCTGCAGGGGATAAAGAAATGGCACTAAAAGGCATCACCATCCATCCTCTCCATTTCTCTGAAGAATTTAACAGGACTTATGCTGTTGTTTTTTAATTATTGAAGCTAAACTCCTGAAATGCTGATTGAAAATGTCAAAGAACAATAATTCTAATATGAATGTGTTGGGGAAATACCTCATATCCCTTCTAGGAATCAAAATAGAGGTGGAGATGATAAAATTAAAAATGCAAGAAGATAAAACTATTTTGAAAAGGTGGAAGAAAAAAGAGGAAAGGGAACAAAAAACATTCTTTACAGAATAAACTCTTAAAGGACATTTTCAAACATCCTCTACAAGAGAGAAAGATATTTGAAAGAATATGAACAACAGAAGGTGAAAGAGGAAAAACAACAATTTGAATATGCCTAGAAACGCATTCAGAATTGTAACCAAATTTCACATTTTTATGTTGGAGATAAACCAAAACGTCAGGTTAACCTCAGGCCTGCATTAAAAATAAAATGTTAAAGTGCTAGGTTAGATCGGCAATCAGAAAACCATGCTTAAAACTCAGAAGGTAGCTAGGTGACATCTCTTCAACTCTCTTAAGAATCTGAGGTTGGAAACCAGTATTTCCGGTAGTCTGATCAGTAAATTCCACAACTAATGGGTGTTTAAAATTGCGGGGTACCCCGTAAAATAGAAAAGCTTCTTAGTCACCTTTCAGTGTGGATCTAACTGAAAAAACTGATGTTGCAGCATTGCTGTAATGGAAGAGAGCCTGTATGTACCTAGGTGTACACAGATTTATATCTCATTTAGCCAGGATAAATTGCTTCAATAAATTCTCTTCCTAGGAGAGGCCAGCTCGAGCTGATGATTGGGTACTGAGAAAATGAGAGCTTTATTCTTCTTTACACAGCCTCAGGACAAGGGGGTTTTTTGGTTTGTTTGTTTTAAATACATGATGACTTTTTAGCACTTTCTGGAACTACAACATAGTATAAAAATAAATATAAGTAAATAAAAGTAAATAAATGCAAAAAATAAGGTCCTTAAGGCTGAAAACTCAGAGCATTTCTAGAGGCAATTTATCTCTGGAAAAATTCCGAACTGCTGTGCTGGAGATAATTTTGATTCCTATTCCCAGAACCTGTTTTCCTAACATAATCATGAAATGAGAATTTTATTTCAACAAGGTCCTCTAATATATTTTCAACCAAGCAGTAAAGTACAAGGACCAAAGGAAGAACAAGGACCAAGCAGAATTACTTATTTTTACCTTGACTCTGTTATTTGAAGCTGTTTTCTCAGTTTTCTACCTAAAGAAGGTAAAGGGTCTTGGTGGAGGAGTGGAGTAGCATTGACATAGGAAGTGATTAAATAAATAAATTCTGGAATGGTTTTCCTGAAATCACAAAATTCAAAATTTAACCTGGTTTTGTATAATCACGTTGTAAGATGTGTTTTCCATATTTCATTTAATTGCATGCATAACTGGAAATAGAGATGAAAAATCATGACTTTCTAAAAGCAATTTAAAGGCAGGGGCAAAAACAAGTTGAGAGGAGGGAAAACATTTAAAATATTCTGACAGTCACTAACCAGGATTTCCTGCTTCCTTCCCAATTTACTGGCTTTTGTTTGCCATTTTCACTAAAGAGAGATCACAATGGGAGGAAGGAGGCCCTCTTTCTTAAGTACCCACAATCATTCTTAAATCATTCATTCAATCTCTTGCTCCTTTTCTTTTCCATCATTCTGACATTTTCACTTTAAAGTGATTTGTCTTTTTTAAAAATTAAATATTTAACAAAAATAATAATGTTTTACCCTTTAAAAAATTTCTAGCTAACATTTAAAATATTGTTTCATCTCCAGTCTGCTGAACCAATTACTATGTATAAAGAATGCCATTGCTTATTTGATACTTAAAACCAACTTCTAATTATAAGAGGTCAAATTGATGCCCTAACAAAAACAAAAAGCAACACATTTCTGAAGCATAAACAGTCTGAGATGAAAGGTGAAATCTTGAATAATGATGTTGCCATTGACTAGAATTTAACTCAGCCCATTTTTTAACTGTACTGTTTGACAAGGAGATCACGTGTTTGGGCATGGCACTCATGACTGTTGTCTGCTTCTTGATCGTCAGGATGAAACTAAAGCATTTCATGGAACTAAGCAATAAATGACAGGCAAAGGAAACACATTTAGATACAGCTCCAAGGGAAATGAGATGCTTTCAGTGGAGATCTTTCAGGGGGAAAAAATGCATAAAAAGGCTGTCCTGGAGGCCAAGTCTGCCAAGAAATGCATAAATGATAAAAATTAGTATTTACTCAAAAAAAGGAGCGAGTTAACTGAATGCTAGGAAGTGAAGAAAATCCAAAGTTTAGAGTATGATTTTTAATAACTGGGATAATTTGATAACATCTATGTTAAATAGTTTTATCAGAGACAGAAGTACAACCTAAAATGGTTGATGTGCAAATAAAAAAATTGATTCTCTCATTATGTATATGTGTAGCTATCTTTTTTTTTTTTTTTTAATAAAATGAAGATGGAGTCTGTTACTGAGGTCCACAAAGTCAGTTCTCTGAACCTGGTTGTAATGTGATTAACTGATGTTAATAAGATGGCTCAACTTTCAGTGAGGAATAAAAGACATGTACAAACACACTGAATAACAAAAAGCAGATAATGCTAGGTACAAAAAATGAGAAGGGCATATGTACCATAAATATCAAAGATTCATGAAAATCTAGAAAGGGTTCAAACTAGCTATCATTCGTTCATTCAAAAAACATTATTAAGGAACTACTAAGTGCCAGGCAGAGTGCACATAAAAAGGACAATAGGCCTTTGTAAAAAAAGAAAGGGAGGAGGAGGAGGAGGAGGAGGAGGAGGAGGAGGGAAGGAAGGAAGGAAGGAAGGAAGGAAGGAAGGAAGGAAGGAAGGAAAGGAAGGAAGGAAGGAAGGAAGGAAGGAAGGAAGGAAGGAAGGAAGGAAGGAAGGAAGGAAGAAAGAAAGAAAAAAGAAAGAAAGAAAGAAAGAAAGAAAGAAAGAAAGAAAGAAAGAAAGAAAGAAAGAAAGAAAGAAAGAAAGAATGAATCACTCATCTGTGTCAAAGAAAAACCAGAGCAAGAGAATAAAGTCATAAAAAACAGATTTTATTCTGGACTATTGCAACAGGGGAAAGAGACCTCAGTATAGAACTGGGCTGAAATCCAAATACAACATGGGTAAGTTGGAATTTAAAGCCAACCACCAGGGTCAGGGGTTTGGTAGGTGGAAAATTACTGAAAGGAAACATGAGGGGACGGGGATTTTGGCTAAACTGACCTAACAGGATTCTTGCTGAAGACAGGCCAGAGTGATCAGATATGAGGGTGATCAGATATCGAGGGTGATCAGATATCGAGGGTGGGGGGATTCTTGCTAAAACTGGATTTTTATAAGGAAGTACATAGATGGGCCTAAAAGAAGGTACAGGAGCCTGACTAAAATTTGAACAGGCAAAGAATCTTTTACACCTAGCATGTATGATGCCAGGTAAGTGGAAAGAATGATGCCTTAATTTATAAGTTTAATTAGTCAGAGGTGATCAGTGTACATACAGATCCCTTGGTATTTCACCTATTCTTTAGTGATTTATAAAATTGTTTTTGCTAGCAATTTCAGAGTATAAATGAGAGCACAAAAAGTGGGGTTAACAGTCTTGGTAAAATATTTGAAAAGAAGTTTGAAATGAATAACTACAATTACTTTTTGGACGAAAAACTAAATTTACTTAGTTTTAAAATTCATTAATTCATTAAATATTTTCTTCAGTGCCTTCCATACACTCTAGGCCCCAGAATTCAACAGTGAATGAGACAGACAAGGTTTCTACCCTCATACTGCTTATAGTCTAAAAGGAAGAGACAAATATTAAGAAACAAAGTAAACAAAATAATTTTAGATTAATAGTAAATAATTCTATGAAAGAAATGAAATAGTGATGTTAGTGACTAGAAGTGGACTACTTTAATTTCATGAATAAAAATAAAATGGCTGTATTATCTGTAACCAAAGGGGAAAGGGGTAGAATATAGATATCTAGGTTAAAGGTTCTCATAACATACAACACAGTTGATGTTCAATAAATATTTATTGATTTAATCTGAAGTCGCTATTCAAGTATACTTTACTGAAATTTAATACTGATCTTCAAATTTTTGCAGAGAGCTGCTGGGACCACAAAACAATCACTGTGCAGGTATTTATGTATTTAAAGCTATACATATTTAAGACATAGTTAAATACATACTTACAACTACTTTGTGCTTAAGGTACTTTTATGTGACTACACTCAACCAATTCTATGCTTTTCATATTCAAATAACATAGAGGAAGCTCTAAAGTTTTTGGTTAGTGTTAAAAATGGGAAAGAGGGAGTTATTTGTCAAGTTAACCCTTAACTGATCCTAGAAAACAAAACCTAGGCCAGCACTGTTATGATATATTTTTAAATATAAAAGAATGCTAGTCAAGAATGTAGCAGAAAGGACAGCTTAATTAATATAGAACTTGGGGAGTATAAATTGAGACAATCCTTCTGGAAAATAATCTGGCAATATTTACATTAAGTATCTTAAAATACTTTATATTCATGAACAAATCATTCTTCTAGGACTTTATTCTGAGGCTAAAACCAGAAACATGGACCATTTATATATTAAAATGTTCATCATAGTCATATTTATAAAAAATAAAACAGGAATTAAATTAAATGTTTAAGAAGAATGGATGAATATAAATTAAGATATTGCCTTACAATAGACTACATTTAAGTTGTTAAGAATAATGCTTCTGAAAGCTATTTAATGACATAAGAAAATGCTATATATGGGGGACTTAATGTAAAATTGCATATGCATATAATTCCAAATCTATAAAAAAATAATAATAAGCATAGAAAAAGATGAGGAAATTAACATAAAATGTTAACAATGGTTATCTTTGGATAACAGTATTCCAGGTGACTTTTTAATTTCTTCTTTGTACTTCAAGATTTTTCAAAGTCTCTCCAATGCTCACAGGTTGCTTTTAATAAAACAAAAAAAAATTATAATGTAATCTAATAATAAAAACAAATGTTAACCAGCATGACTCAAGTCTATCTGCATGACTCAAAAAAAAATACATTTATGAGTTTTTTAAAAGGCCCATATCTGCTAGGCTACTCTAAACACTAAATATTACATTTACAAATGATACAAAATTTGCTCATTCTCCACTAACAAATTAAGTTTAAAACATACTACCAGAAAAAAAAACTTTCTAAAATTATAAAGCTTCATATAGAAATAAACATGGTGGAAACTTAAAACATATCGATACACAAGATAAATCAAGTAGTTCAAGATAGTTCCTCCTTTGTTGCCTTCAAGGACCCATTTTCAGAATCCCATGAATGCTCCCTAATAATGAGTATTACTCATATTAAACACTTAGAAACTGCCCCAACCATCTATCACAAAAGAAATAAAGAGAGCTGAAACCAAATTTAGTAGGTACTGAATACCTTCCAGCTCAGCTATAAACAACCTAAAAATTTTAGACAGGCACCCAAACAAAACTCTATGGGCTCCACTGTAATATCCACTACCTTATGATATTAAAAAGAAAAAATATATACACAAACATCTATCTTCCAAGAACACAATTCTGGATACTAAATTTCATACTCCAAGATAATTTAGCTGCTGCTAAGCAAAGAGTACAAACACTGAAGCTCTACACCACAGTGGTCTCAACATTTTATTCTCCATAGGATACTCAGCATCGCTGTGATCTCCATCACATCTAGAAAACTGACCTAAGGGAGATCCCAATAAAAATATATGAACTGTGAGACTGTAATGCAGGTTATGTGAACCCCAGAAAACAAAGATGACTCACATTTCACTAGGTAGTAGATAATTCTGGAATTGAAATTTCTGTTCCTAATTCTGGGTTCATTTTCCACTGTTATCATTTAACATAAAAACAGTTTAGAATATTTCATTAGTAGGTAAATCAACAGCCCCCAAAGAATTATATAGAAGGCACATCTATTATTATCATCTTATACTAATTAGCCTTATTGTTTTATATCAAGGTTTTTGTAAAGCACTTTGCTAACAGACTTGAAAACTGGTTGAGAGTTATAAAAGACTAATAGGCAAAAGAATAACAGGCAAAAGATGAGTCAAGAGGTTGAGATTGGTCTGGATCCTAGTTACATGTTCTCCATACCCAAAATAAGATATAAAAATGGACACATCTTTTTAAAATTCCTGAAAGTAGCTGTATAACTACTTCTAACTGAATTGTGTATTTCCAAAAGTTTACATACAATAGGCGTTTCCTGTATGTTTCTTATATAAATGAACATCCAGAAACATGATCAAGGATCAGCAAACTCCATCCCACAGGCCAAATCAAGTTGGCTATCTTTTTTAAAAATTAAATTTATTGGGGGTGACAGTGGTTAATAAGATTATATAAGTTTCAAGGATACAATATTAGAATACATCTGTATACTGCATTGTGTGCTCATCCTCCAAAGTTCAGTCACTTTCCACTACCATATATATTTTTAAATGGTTGAAAAAAATCAGAAGAATACTTTGTGACACTTGAAAATTATATGAAATTCAAACTTTAGAGTCTATGAATAAAGTATTATGGGAAAACATGTATTCTTTGCATGTTGCCTATGCTACTTTTGCGTTACAAGGGCAAAGTTGAATAGTTACAAAAGAGACCTCATGCCTGTAAAGACTAACATATTTACTATCTGGCCTTAGTTGCTGACTCCTGATATTTATACTATTATTAATTAAAATATATGGTTAATTAAGATATCCCAATTATAATAAATGTCAGTATGGATTTTAATTGTTAATAAAGACTTTCATAATGTGCCTATTCAAGTACTAATTTATTCTTTTTTTACTTTTCCTCAAATTTTAGAAATTAAGTTTTCTTAAAATAAGGTTAATTAAGTTAGCTCCATAGTTTTAAGTCTTTAGCATATTCACCTGTGCAACTTGTACAAATAAAGATTCATAGGCCTCCTGGATTCTCTTGGCTTAAGGGCCCAAGGATTTATACTTTAAAAAGTACTTTGCGTAGTTCTGAAACAAATGATCAGTAGCCACCCTCTGAGAAGCACTAAAATGATTGGAAAGCTTATACTCCTCCTACATGGTCAACAGCTGTTATTTTTCAAGTTTGGTACTATAAGACAGCAGTTCTCAAAGTGGACTCCAGGAATCCCTATAGTTTCCTGAGACCCTTTCAGAGGGTTCACGGATCTTCAAATCATACATGGATAAAAAATCTATTTAAAGGGCAAGACAGACCAATGTAGTTTAACGTAATAAAGCATTAAAAGTTCACAGATGTGGTTTCAGATTCTATACAACAGCTAACCTTTAAGAAAGTATCACTTCTTGGGTTTTGATGTAGTATCAAAGAAGAAAGACTATCTACAATTATCTGAAAAAAAAAAAAGAATCTTTTCCTATAACACATCTGTGTAAACCCAGGTTTTTTCTTCATCTACTTCAACCAAAACACATATCGTAATAGATTGAACACAGAAGCAGAGATGAGAATCCAGCTGTTTTCTATTAAACCAGACATTAAAGAGATTTGAAGCTCTTCCCTTAAATTTTTTTGGAACTATAGTTATTTATGTTATTTTATTTTTTCATGTTGTTATTTTAAAATAAGTACATATTTAAAACTTTTCTCTATTTTAATTTCAAATAGGCTAAATATCAACAGATATAACCAAGATAAACAAAAGCTCTTTAGAGTCCTCAATTTTTCATAGTATAAAGAGGTGGGTACTGAGACCAAAAGCCACTTGAGATCCACTGCTTTAAGAAATATACAAACAGTAAGGCATCCTAGATTGATCAATCAAAGAAAAGGTTAAAATAAATTTCTGGCTTTCAAGCTCAGACATGCAGGGACAGATTTCAGAGAAAGGAGCCAGCTTAAATAGACCAAATAGTTTTGGAGCAAATGACTGAAAACAGATGGGAGTGAAAATTAGGCTGAATCATAGGTTAGGCAACATATGGCCAAAGCTTAGAACCTATCTGGAAGCAGTTTCATATAGGCAACTACTTGACTAGAACTGTAAGTCTCACTAGGCTTTTAGAGGATTTAAGGAACTATTTTGAGCTATCCTCAGAAAGGTTAATAAGGCAAAAACAAAGAAGCAACAAGTTGCTAATGTGACAGCAGGAAGCAGAGTTAGAAATAAGTAGAGAACCTTATATCTATCTATGTTTGGCCTCAATATGCATTTTAGAAGTAGAAAAATTCCTGGAAATTCATAGGTTGTCAAAATCTAATGTTGTGTTTTGCTTTTTCCTACTCATTTTCAGATAAAGTATGATCCTTAAGACAAATTCCAAACATATATGTGTAAAATAGTAGCAAAGTATTGCTTGACCAAAACATAAAAAAATAAAAAAAATAGTACTACAGGAGACATTAGTACCAGAAATACCAGAAAAATCATGTTAAATAAAACCAACAGGGTATTACTCAAATTTGATAAAGCTTAAACAAACATTACTGGCAAGAAATTTGGTCTCAACACAAATCATTTACAGCAATATGTTATAGTCAATAAATCATCCTATTTAAAAAATACAATCATAACAATAATTATATAATTATAACTCCTGTTTCTATAATTCCTGTTTCAAAAAGAATGGTTATGCTATTTTTTAATCTGAAAAATATATATAATTTCCAACTGCATAGTAAGTTTTAAGCCCCAAATAAAATTTGGCCATTTTAGCACATAAATCTCGTCTGTCCACTGTGTCAAAAAAAAAAAAAGCACTATACCAGATAAAAAGATATTAATAATTCCACTCAAAGAAAGCAAGTAAATTGGGTGTCGTGGGAAGGTGGGGCTATAGCAGAACAACATTGTTCCTATAGAGGCCCAAGCCACAAGCTCACAAAGTAATTTTTTAAGCTAAATCTTGGCTCTTGTTAGACTTTCATAAATTGATATTTATTAAAGATAAATTCAAGTATTGAATAGAAAAGAGAAACTTTTCACAGTGTAAATATATATGTGCCTTACTGTTAAAAGTGTACAGCTGAAACACTGGATTTCATTAACCAATGTCACCATAATAAATAAACAAACAAATAAGAAAAGAGAAATGTTTTGCACAGTTGGGTTTCAATGTATGACAATTTGGATTAAAATTACCCAAAGAAAAAAAATAATAAAGTGAAGTCATGTAGTTTGTTGTATTAAGTGTCCTTATATCCCTCATAAGACTAATGTAGTAACTCACCTTTGGTTTAGTTGAGAATCTATCCTAGATGTCTGCCTACAAAGTTTTAAAATTTGATAAATTTATCTTTTCATAAAACCTTTCCTGAATTGTAACATTCATCCTTCCTCTCCAGAGAAGCCATAAAGTATCCACTTACTTTCAAATTGAACTAAGTTTTGCTTCATTGTATACAGGCAGGGGGTATAGTATCTAGATTTTAAAAGTTTCTAAACCAAAGGACAAACAAGCAAAGAAAAGGCAACAAAGTACTATGATTTAACAGAATAACAATATTCTTTCAACACAAAGTATTCAACAGGGAAATTTTGAAGAGAAAATGTCATGATAAAATATTTTGACATGAAATGACTCAATGCAAAATATTTGTTGTTGTTGATTTTTGTTTTGTTTTTGGTTCAAAATAATTATTATTTCTCGTCATTTATGCTCCTTACTTTTTGTTTATCCATTCCCAGTGGGTCAGTAGAACCATTTCAATTTCATTTTCTTTACAGTCTATTTTTCTTGAAGTTCCTTGATCTGAGTTTCTATTTAAAAATGTTTGGATTGGAAAGAACCTTGAGGGGTCAACAAGTCTATAATTTTGCTTTCCAGGAGAATTCTTAAGTAAACAATCTCAGATGGAGAAGATATCAAAAGAAAATGTATCCTGTCCCAAACAGCATGCTACTTTATTCCATGTGAACATTTACATTCACAATTTGTGATTTTCTAAAAACGAAAGTAAAAATTAAAACCCTAAAAGAGGAAGGTGCTTTAAAAATGCATTTATCAGCTAAAATTGCTCAAACATAAATTCAATTATCAGTTCTAAAATTGACACAGAAAAATTGTTGGCTGCTAACATAAAGTCTTAGTCCCTAGAGATATCTTCTAATGTTCTATCTTATTTGTAGCACCATTTCACCTACAGCTCATAGCTTGACAAATTCAGACCACCACAACAATAACGTATAATTATAAACAGTTATTCTATGGTGTATTTTTTTTTTACACGTGGTGTAGGTTTTTATTCCAAACAGAAAATGAAAAGTTAGGTTTAAACTGGAGAGGTCAATATTATAGGAAGCTACAATATAATTGTTACATGAATAGTTTAATTCTTTAATATGTAACTTAAAATGTTTAGGGAATAATGTTTCTTCTGAAAATAGTTTCCAAAACAGAATTTCATCTGATGACAAAAAACATGCAACTATAAAGACACATTGTTAATCATTCCATATTTATTTTTTTGAAAAGGGAGGGAGCATACCAGAAGTCTTGGAAATGGGAAAATCATACTTAAATAAATAAGGGGCAGGAGAGGTAGAGTCCCTAAATAATAGACTGATAATTATTCTTTCCCAAGAAGATTATAAAATTAATAAAGATGGCTTATGAACAACTGGCAAGTAATGTAGTAATCTACAGACACTAACATATCTAAATAATAACTAATCTCATTTTCTTTTTGACAGGGTCTCTAGCCTAGGAGATCAGGGATATGTCAGAAACAATATATCAGATTTCAACAGGGCACCTCAAAACTTAATAGGAAATATAGTGTAGATGATAAAATAGTAGGTGGATTCATAACTGAATTTCACCAACCCAAAAGGTTAATTAATGGATTAATATCAACCTAAAGATAGCGTGCTGTTATAATTCTGCTCCACTTTGTTTTTTCCCCTCTTTAACTACCACCCCACCCCACTTCCACCCCTGATCTATGGATGTTACCGTTTCCCCTCAAGAACTGGATCTCTAAAGGTGGGGCATCTCCTCCTACATGCTTGGAGCATGCACCTGGGGTACGGTCCGTGGCTCCACCTGGGGTACGAACCCAGGACCTTCTGCGTGTAAAGCAGACGTGCTAACTACTACACCATGAAGCCACCCCGTGCTCCACTCTTATATATATATTTACTAGTGACCTAAATAAAAAACATAGGTGTTATGTTTATGTTGTTTATCAAATTTATCTATCAATGATACAAAGATATGAGGAATGCTCAAGAGGCTAAATAACATTAAGAGCTAAAACAATAACCAGAACTAACAAGATGACAATTACAGGGTTAAATGTAAAGTCCTCAATTACATTTAAAATATCAACTAGGCTCTAAAAATAGAAGTATGAATATAGTTTTTTTTTTTACAAGAAGATGCCACTCTCCCCTGTACTTTGCATTGATCAGATTATATGTGAGATGTTATATTCAGATCATGATAAGAAGCCCTAAAAACTTTTTTTCATTTAAAAATATTTATTGAGAAACTACTACATGCCAAACACTACACTAATCTTAGGGTTTTCAATACTGAACTGGACATAATTCCTCCACTCAAGAACTTTACAGCAAGAGAGACAAAACAAGTTAACAATTACAATATGGTGCGATAAGTATTAGGAGAAAAGCGCTGAGTGATATAGAAGGAGCACCCAATTCATTTGGAAAGATTCTGGATAGGAAAACATCTATGCTGAATCCTAAGTGTGGGTAGGCGTCACCTGGGAGAAGTGCTACAGGGTTGTTGTGCAGAGGTAAGAAACAAACTGTTAATCACTGCAAATAAGAAGCCCTAAATAGTCAACTAAGTTGATGAGGAGCCTGAACTTTATTTAAAAATGTCATTTAAGGAATGAAAGAATTTGGGATATTTACCCTGGTAACAAAAGCTTTAACAAGACATAACTGTCATCAAATATTTAAAGGGCTACCATGTTGATGAGGAATTGTGTTTATTTATTGTAGATTCAGGTGGCAGAACTAAAGAGCTTCAGCACAATGTAAAGAATGTTCTAAAAGTGGAACTCCAAAATATAACAGGGTATCTGTGAAGTGGGATCTTTTCCTTATAGCATTCTGAAGTTAAGACTGTCCCTCAGAGATTCCAAATATGATGCCTTTTCACATTTCATGAATATCCTTGATCCTAAAAGAAGCCTGTAAGGGGAAGGCAATGTTCAAAAATGAGAAACTTAAAAATTGTTTTCTTTGACATGTTTCTAAAGAAATGCAAGACTTTTCCTGAACTTTAAAATCATAGTACGATTTTCTGAGAAACCAACAACAAAAATTAATACTTTCTCTTTTTAAATGAATGCTACATTTGTTTTTTTCAAAGAAACATCTGCACCTTAACTTTAGTTTATCAAGGAATAAGGGACAATTACACGTTAGCCTGCCAACTAGTCTCAAGAAGAGAGCTGTCTTTATTAGACATTATATGGCAATGCTATTTGCTCCACCCAAAACTTCCTCACAGGGAGAAAACTCCTCCTTATCAGACGTGGATAGGAGGCTGCTTGCTGTAATACTGACTCCCTCCTCCTGCAGCCTAGGAAAAACTCAGTCTTGACATGTGAAAACAGTAACTTGTGAGAACTTCAGAGTAGCTGTGTTCAGGCAGAGCCAGGGACTCTACTTGAGGCAAACTAGTAGCTTAAGAGTTGGTTGAAAAAACAATTTTCATTTTGGGTTAGAAGTGGGAAGAGGAAAAAGAAAGGAGAATACAGTAACAGCAGTATCCATGGACTATTAAAAGCCATGATAAACAAAAATACTTAAAATCATAACACTGAAACTATCACAGGATGTAACTTTTGATACACAAATTTAAAGATGAGCACTCTTTACCTACAATCTTGCATTTAATAGTGTCCAAGTCAAAGCCATCACAAATTCTAGGATGCAAGAATAAAACAAGGCACTTTGTTATCTCATTGGATATTTCTTTGTGATGCTGCCAGGCACAATGAAAATGTCTGAATGTCCAACAGTAATGCTATAATGGGAAATACTGCTACCCAATTCAGTAAGTAATGATAAAGGTTCAGTAATTAATTGATCTCAATACCTGCAGGGGTGACTTCCTGGCCAGGAGAAAAAGCTTCAGATGTTTGCTGTATACCAAAGGTTACTACAAAGCAACATACTCTGGTTTCTCTTCATATTAACAGCTTTACCGGTATTTCAGATATTATTTTGTTTCTCAAAAGTAAAAGTAGAAGAGGAATGTAAAAGACAAATCTGTGCAATAGCAAATAAGTTATTAATTGGCTGTATTGGTTCAATTTATTTTAAAATAACACAACTATCAAACAAAGGGTAGAGGATTTTCATTTTTCTGTACAGAATTAAGAACAAACTGGTAAGACTACTTAGTATAGCTGCCAAACTTTAGCTTACAAACATGTTACATTTCGCAACAGTCTCCACTTACCTTACATCCTCCATGTTTAAGTACA
Organism: Macroglossus sobrinus; assembly: GCA_004027375.1. NCBI lineage: Eukaryota > Metazoa > Chordata > Mammalia > Chiroptera > Pteropodidae > Macroglossus > Macroglossus sobrinus. The sequence continues at coordinate 14,746 of PVKZ01001017.1, read as the reverse complement.
AATTGTGTTTGATTTCTCCTAACCCTTGCCTAAGATACAATGACATATCTTTAGCTTCTGAGTCTGGATACAAAGGAAGAAACCAAAATTTTTTCACTTTCTTGAAATAAGTGTCCATTTTATTTATACCATTTAAAAATATATAGCATAAGCTAACAAAAACTAATTGCAACCATCCATTTAACAACTCTTCAAGAATACGAGTAAGATACACATTTAATAAAAGACTTTAGTTTAGTATATTTTTCTGTGCTTAGAATACCCATAAAGACAGATGTCTCTACAAGCATTACTTACACTATTGCAAAGTTTTAAAAACAGGAATCAAGAGAGCTTGCCGAGAAAACTCTGTACACCCCCATAAACCTACACATATTATGACACAACCCTCAGAGATGATAAAACACCCCTGTTAAGAAGAAAACAAACTTTTAAAGTTAGGGAAGTAGCAACACGGGAATCTGGGTAGGAGGTGCCCTGGGTAGTAAACACCCCAGACAGAGAACATAACAAGCAATTCAGAGCAACACATAACTCCCTATGGGGCTCCAACTTGGACCGCTTATGTCCCAAGTCCCCATCCCTGAGTTAGGAAGAAATGAAATGTGGGAAAAGGAAGAGAGAGAAAAAGGAAATCAGAGTAGAAGTGGTGAAAGTGTTCTATTTTTTTCCTTTTCTACCCCTATCCAGTATTCTTGCAGGCTGGTCACCAGACTGGGTGCCATATCCACCAAAAGCCCTAAATCAATATCCTAAATTTCTTCTAATATCTAGGCTCTAGACCTGTATATATTAGCCGTCTCCTTTCCAAACACCTCCCCTGCACCACTGGATTTCCCCATACCCTTTTCAAAGTGATGCCTTTTGGCTACAGAGCCCACCCCTATTAAGTCTTCCTAAATTTTTCCATATCCATATTTCTTCTGATATCATGTCCCTGATATTTTTTATAATTCAATCGAAATGCCATGACTCTCATTTCCAATGATTTATTCCTATTTTCCAGCCAAACCCCATGCCATGTTTTCACCCACTCATCCCTACCTCCTGCCTATTAACCCTGCTTCTTCCAATGCCAAGCCCCTAATCCCACTCTTTGAGAAGCCCTGGGTCTTCAACCTTTCTTTCATTCCATCCCACTCCTTGATCTTTCCATTAAGCTACTCTAGACTTCCATTCCCTCAGGATTCAACTCCCCTCTTCTCGCCACGCCCTGTGCCCCCCGGGGCTACTTACCCCCAAGTTCTCCCCACACTTCAGGCCTCTGGCCCCGCCTTCCCCCGCAAAGGAAGGAGGCGGGAGGAGGGAAAAGAGGGACGGCTCACCGCAAAGTAAAGACGATCTCCCATTAGTTCTCATCGCCGCCAATAGTAGCTTCCTTCTCTCTTATTGGCCATCGTTACTCCATTCCCCACCCTCTTCCTCAGACAGGGCCCGGCCACCGCCTCTGCGCCCCCGTCCAACACAGACTGGGAGGGGAGACCCCGGCCTGGGACGTTGGGACTGGCCAGAATTGAAGGGGAGGCTCTCGTCACAGCGTGGACTAGTTAATGTTAACAAGACTCACCCGCTGGTAGCTCCGTCGCCTCCCGCCCGCCCGCGCTCCGTCCCACAATCTGTTTTCAGCTCCTTCTTTCCCCCCTCAGCCGAGCAGACACTTTCCTCTCGTCCGGCCAGGCGCTCTCACCTCTCGCGAGATAGTGGGGGCTGGGGGTGGGGTGGAGAAAGGGCGAGATCTGTAAGGCCTGAGTTGGAAAGGGGCCGAGGGGCGGGGCTCCGGGAAAATGAAGGGGCAGGTTTTCGGTGGGCAGGGCTTGCGAGCGAAACTGCGAGTTGGGGACACACAGTTCATGAGTGTAAGGCTGAGAAATGTCCGGGGGGAGGGGAGGGAAGAAAAGGAAAGGGAATTTTTACAGATGCCTATTAATAGTGATCCAAAAGGTGAAGTAAATATTCTAGGAAATGATATTATCTCCAAGGAGCTCACTTTAAAAACGAGACAAGATTACACCTCAGTAAAGCTTTAAAAAGAAAAAAAGTGGAGGAAAAACCCGAGACACGTTCATAGGGGATTCAGGGTTCCAAACAGTTGAGTAGTTAGTTGCATTTTCTTTGCATCAGTGTGGCCATAATCTCTGCTGTGTGTGTGGCTGTATAAGGGGGTAGGTGAGAGGAAAGGATTTCAACCGCAGAAACCGGCGACTTTTTAAAAGGTGTTCATGTTGTTTCCACTATCCTCCAGATTCATCACTTCCTTAATGGCAGAGTAGTTTGAAATACCCTTAGCCCTAGAACTGGAGTGAATAGAAAAAGTAAGCCCACAGCGCAGCAATCCTTTCATTTAGCCCAACGGTCTTAGCTGAAATGCTCTGAGTTTCTTTGCAATAGGGGGAGCAATCCCATTTTACTCAAAGAATTGTAATGATCAAATGAGGTAATATATATGAAACTAGAAATTAAAAAGCACTATGTTTATTACTCAGCATTTTAACAAATACTTAGCAGAACAACTGTGCAAAGCACTAGTTCTAAGCATGGGGAGAAGAGCAGACAGACTACCAGGTTCGTGCTCTGGTATAACTTATATTTTGGTGGATAAAGAGAGACAGTTAAGCCAATAAACAAATAGTTCAGTTAGTGGAGAGTGCCTCAGGGTAATGAGACAGAAGGAAGCAGCTTTACTCCTCATGTCGAGAGAAGGCCTCTGAAGAAGTAACGTTGGAACCAGGAATCGAAATTTGAGGGTATGAAGAGACAGCCTTGGGAAGATTTTGGGTAAGACATCAAAGACAGAAACTGTACTAAGAATTTTCTCATATGGTTACCAAGATGGTAAATTTTATGTTACATTTTTTTTTACAACTTAAAAATAACTTTAAAAAAATGTATCAGTTATAAGAAGAGTTGACTCAAAATATTACCTATGGGATGGATCTCTTTTCCCTCAGGTAACTTCCTTCTGCAACTTTATATTATGAACTTCCTGCCTAGGATCTCATCTGTCATCATAACACCCTCTGAAAGGTAGAAAGAATCCAGGTCATTTCTCCCTCAGTAGCGAAGGTGACCCAGAAGCATAGAATCATTATGTTCTTGTGAAGTGAATTGAGAAAAGTTGAGAGGAGTTTTGGTTTCCAGTCTACTCTCTTCCCTAAAAAATCCCTACTTAAAAGAATATAATCTTAGAAATAGATCTTCAAAATAATACAGTTGTAGAAACCCTCAAAATTTGTATATAACAGAGGTGGCATTACAAATACAGTGGAAGGGATACTACTAATTGTGTTAGAGTAATTGGCTATTACTCTATACATACAAAATAAATATACCTAACATTTATAGATCTTACTATGTTCCAGGGAGCATTTAAGTGTGTTATATGTATTAATTTTTTCAAAATTTATATCTCCAACTCTATCTCTCTCTTCATCTGCAGCAGACTAATATCTCCAGCTGCCTACTTAACAAATCTACTTTGAAATCTGTATTTCAAACTTACCATGTCTAAATAAATTCTTCCCTTCTCTCCCACATGTGACAGTTCCCTAGTCTTCTTTATCTTAGTAAAGATACCTCCATTGTTCCAGCCACATTTTAAAAATTGAGATATAATTAGCATAAAATTCACCCTTTTTAAAGTGTACAATTCAGTGATTTTCAATACATTTGCAGTTATGCAACTATCACCAATATCTAATTCCAGAACATTTTATTGCTCCCAAAAGAAACCCAAACTCACTAGCAGTCACTCTTCATTTAGCCCCACGAATTTACTTTCTCTTTTTGTGGATTTGTCATAGACATTTTCTATAAATGAGATCATATAATATGTGGCTTCTTTCACTTAGCATACTGTTTTAGGGTTCATTTATGTTGTAGCATTTATCAATAATTTATTCCTCTCATGGTAGAATAATATTCTACCATGAATGGATATACCAATTTTTGTTTGTCCATACATCATTGACAGACATTTGGGTTGTTCCCACTTTCGGGCTGTTAAGAATAATGTTGCTTTGAACATCCATACACAAGTTTTTAGATAGACATTGTTTTCAGTTCTCATAATATATACCAAGGAATGGAATTGCTGAGTCATATGGTAAATCTATATTTAACTTTTTGAGAAACTACCAACTGTTTTTCATAGCAGCTGCATCATTTTACATTCTCACCAGCAGTGAATGAAGCTTCCAATATTTTTGCATCCTCACACCAACACTTTTATTGTCCATCTTTTTGATTTTAACCATCATAGTGGGTATCTTAGTGGTTTTAATTTACATTTCCCTAATGGCTAATATTGCTAAACATCACTTCATGTGCTTATTGGCCATTTATACACCTTTCAAGAAATGTCTGTTCAATTTCTTTGTCCATTTTGTAATTGGTTTACTTGTTCTATTATTGAGTTGTAAAATTACTTTATATATTCTAGCTAATGGACTCTAAACAGATATATGATTGGCATCTATTTTCTCCCATTCTGTGAGTTCTTCCAATTTATCTTTTGTTTGTGCTGTTGGTGTTTTATCTAAGAAATTACTGCTTAATCCAAGGTCACAAAGATTTACACCTATGTTTTCTTTGAAGATTTTTATAGTATTATCTCTGTATGTAGGTCTTTGACCCATTTTGAGATAATTAAAAAAGTTTTTTCAATTATAGTTGACATTCAATATTCTATTAGTTGCAGGTGTACAGCATATTGATTAGACATTTATATAACTTACAAAGTGATCCCTCAATAAATCTAGTACTCACCTGACACCATACATAATTATAATATTATCAACTGTATTCCCTATGCTGTACTTTACATCCCTGTAACTGACAGTTCGTGATTCTTAATCATGTTACATTTTTCACCCAGCCCCGATCTCCTCCCATCTGACTGTTCCTATGTTTCTATGAGTTCATTTCTGTTTTATTTATTCATATATTTTGTTTTTTGTTTTTATTTTTTTTACAGTAGAAAAGAACAGTTTTATTAGACAAGGAGGTACACTTCCAGAAGTGGAAGTGGGCCAGAGCAAGAGAAGCATGGCTCAAAAAGCTGTATTTTGTTTTTAGATTCCACATATAAGTGGAATACCACAGATAGTATTTGTCTTTCTCTGTTTGATTTATTTCACTTAGCATAACAGCCTCTAGGTCCATTAAGGTTATTGCAAATAGTAAAATATCATTCTTTTTATGGCTAATATTCCATTGGTTATATGTACCACATCTTCTTTATCCAATGATCTATTGATGAACACTTAGATTGCTTCCATGTCTTGGCTATTTTATATAATGCTGCAGTGAACATAAGGATCCATGTATCTTTTCAAATAAGGATTTTGGACATCTTCACATAAATACCCAGAAAACAGGATTGCTGGGTCATATGGTAGTCCTGTTTTTAATTTTTTGAGGAACTTCCACAATGTTTTCCATAGTGGCTGCACCAAATTGTAGTCCCACCAACAGTACACAAGAGTTCCTTTTGCTCCACATCTTCAGTAACACTTAGTGAGATAATTTTTGTACAGAGTATGATATGGGGGTCCAATTTTATTCTTTCACCATAGATACCCAGTTGTCTCAACATCGTTTGTTGAAAAGCCTATTCTTTCTCCCATTGAATCGTCATGGCATTCTTATAAAAATTCAGACTTATTTCTGGTGTCTCGATTCTATTCCTTTGTTCTATATGTCTAACCTTATGCCATTATCAAAAAGGCTTATAACAGTACTTTTGTAGTAAGTTTTGAAATTAGGAAGTGTGAATACTTCAACTTTGTCCTTTTTCAAGATTGCTTTGTATATTTTGGGTCTCTTGCATTTCTATGTGAATTTTAGAATCAGCTTGTCAGTTTCTTTAAAAGAGGCATCTAGGATTTTGATAGGAATTGCATTGAATCTATATATCAATTTGGGGAATATTGCCATCTTAATGATGTTAAGTCTTTCAATCCATGAATATGGGATATCTTTCCATTTATTTAGGTCTTCCTAATTTTTTTGAACTATGTTTTATAGTTTTCAGTGTATAAATCTTTTACTTATTTTGTTAAATTTCCTCATAAGTATTTTTTCTGTGTTATGCTATTATAAATATTGTAAATGAAATTGTTTTCTTTTTTTCTTTATTATTGTTATTATTTTAGGTGAGGCAACCCTTGGTTGACCCTTGGTTGCAGGGACCTTGTCAGGTTACAAGCCCTTATTTTTTATTTTTTACGCCTATAGCACCTAGTCTTCCTAGGTGATCTCCCATCCAAGTACTAACCAGGCCCGACCCTGCTTAGCTTCCAAGATCAGATGGGACCGGGCTTGTTCAAAGTGGCATGTCCACAGAAAATAGTTTTCTTAATTTTGTTTTCAGATCATTTATTGCTACTGTATGGAAATACAATCAATGTTTGTATACTGATCTTGTATCTTGGAATCTTGCACTTTTTTATGAGCTCTAATAGTTTTCTTGTGGATTCTTGAGGATTTTCTATGTATGAAATCATGTTGTTTGTAAATAGAGATAGTTTTACTTCTTCCTTTTCAATCTGGATGCCTTTTATTTCTTGTTCTTAATTCCTTTAGCTAGAACCTCCAATAAAGTGAATGGAAGTTGTGAGAGTGAATATTCTTGGCTTGTTCCTGATTTAGGAGGAAAGACTTTAGTCTTTAAAAACTATGTATGCTATTAGCTGTGGATTAGTTGTAGAAACCCTTTATCACATTAAGAATATTCCATTCTATTTCTAGATTGTTGTGTATTTTTATCATGAAAGAGTGTTTGATTTTATCAAAATCTTTTTTTCCTCCTCTTTAATTCCCCCCCCACACACACACACACTTCCACTCCTGACCAACGGATGTTGCTGTTTCCCCTTAAGAACTGTATTCCTGAAGGTGGGGCATCTCCCACACACACAGGGCGTACACCCAGGGCCTGGCACCCAAGGCCTGGTACACAAATTCTTTGTCTATTGAGATGATAGTGTGATTTTTGTCTTTTATTCTAGTAACATGGTGTATTCCATTGACTGAGTTTCATATGTTAAACCAACCTTACATTTGGGGGATAAATCCTACTTGGCCACAATGTATAATTTTTTCTTCTTGTTGCTGTATTTCTAATTATTTTGTAGAAGATTTTTGGGTTTATATTTATAAGAGATATTAGTCTATAATCTTGTTTTCTTGTGATATCTTTAACTAGTTTTGTTATCAGCATAATACTGGCCTCATGAATAAATTGAGAAATGTTGCTTCCTCTTCTATTTTTAGAAGTTTGTGAAGAATTGGTGGTAGTTGTTTTTTAAACATTTGGAAGAATTCATCAGTGAAGCCATATGATTGAGGATTTTCTTTATAGGAAGATTTTTTTATTATTACTGATTCAATCTCTTTGCTTGTTATAGGTCTATTTAGATTTTGTATTGCTTCTTGAGCCAGTTTCCATAGCCTGTATCTTTATGGACATTATTCATTTTGTCTAGGTTATCTAAGTTGTTGGCATATGATTATTCTTAATATTTCCATATAATCTTTTTTATTTTTGTAAGGCTGATGATAATGTGCCCTTGTTCATTTCTGATTTTAATAATTTGAATGTTCTCTCTTTTTATTTTTATCAGTTTAGCTAAAGTTTTGTTAATTTTGTTGATCTTTTCAAAAAAATCAACTTTGGGTTTCACTGATATTCTCTATTATGTTTCTATTCTCTATTTCATTTATTTCCACTCTAATCCCTTATATTTTTTGTTTTTTACACTTACAGCACATGGTCTTCCTAGGTGGTCTCCCATCCAAATACTAACCAGGCCTGACACTGCTTAGCTTCTGAGATCAGATGGGATTGGGCTTGTTCAGGGTACCATGGCTGTAGACTTGATTTCTTTTTTAAAATACACTCTTCTATAGCTATAAATTTACCTTTAAGCATGCTTTCACTGCATTCCATAAGCTTTGATAGGTTATGTTTTCATTTTCATTCATCTCAAGGTATTTGCTAATTTCCTTTGCAATTTCTTATTTGATCTATTGGCTGTATAAGAGTGTTGTTTAATTTCCACATATTTGTGAGTTTTCCAAGTTCCCTTGTTTTTAATTTCTGATTTAATTTCATCATGATTGGAGGACATATTTTGCATTATTAAAATACTTTAAGAATTATTAAGACTGATTTTGTAGCCTAATATATGGTCTATATTGGAGGTTTCATATGCACTTGAGAAGAATATGGAGTATTTTATAGATATCTATTGAGTCTAATTGGTTTATAGTGTTGTTCATAGCTTCTCTTCCCTTGTTGATCTGTATGATTGTTCTATCCATTATTAAACATGGGTTAATCCCCTACAACAACATTTAAATTTCAGTTACAATATTATATGAACTGTGAGTACTTGCATGAAGTACAAACTTCACTGCTAGATAAATGCACAAATTACTTCACAAATATGTGCACCACAATTAGTTAGCAATCATGTCACTTCTTTCAACATTGCCTGTGATTGGTCACTGTGCATCTGTTATTCAGTTTGTACACAGACAGCAAAGTGTGTAATTGTGTTGCCTCCTTGTCTTCCAGTGATAACTGATATGATGTTTTACAAAAATGGACAATCGTTGGGAACAAAAATAATAGTGAAGAAAGAAACAAAAAGTGATAGTACAGGAAGTATGATTCAAATTGAACATAAGTGGAGTTTAGAAAATACAGCTGAGCAAGGGAATGTTGACACTGGAGCCAGTACAGAGACTCAAGGTAAGAAACCAAAGAAACTTAGTGAAGGTGACCTTATTGCCATAAATGAGGAAAGTGACAAAAGGAACAAAAATATCCAAGAGGAAATGATACTGGCAAAAAAAAAAAAAAATCACACGAGAGAACTTTCAGATATTTCCAGGCATTGAAGGTACAAAGGATAAAATGTTAAAAGATGATCCAAATTTAGAAAGCAGACTACCAATTTACTAAGGCATAGAAGAGATATTCACTCTGTATTGTAAGTTATATGACAGGAAGGCAAGCACTGTTCTAATTCCTCTTGATACATTTTTACAAAGAAATAAAGCACTTAAATTCTCAAAACAAGAAAAATAGAGAAAGTGGGGTATTGAAATCTCAACTATTTATCATTGAACTGTCTATTTCTTCTTTCATTTTGTCCTTGGTTGCTTCATTTATTAGGGGCTCTGTTGTTAGGTGCATTTATGTTTAAAATTTCTATATCTTGATTAATCAACTAACTATTTTATCATTTTTAAATGTCTTTGTCTCTAGTAACAATTTTCTAAAAAATTTCAATTGATTGTATTATTACAATTGACTGAGAGAAAATACAGCTGGCAGTGAAAGATACCACTATATTTTATACTATTCAGAACATGTGGTACTTATGTCTAAAAGTAGCTGCAGGTATATCCAGTGGTATTTATGCAAATGTGGAATAGTTTATAGGCAATTACAATGAAGGGCCAAATTGTTTAATAGAGAGCTCTGGATTTTTTATATATCATCATCAAAATGAAATTACTAAGTGACTATCAACATATCATTATTTTTGTTGTTGCTATTGTCCTGATAATTTGGAGGCTTTGGGTTGGTTCTACAAAGCTAATTAAATAGATTTTATTGCAGAAATGATGTGTGACTTGATTTCTCACCATTACCTCCTGTTTGCCACTATCCTCAACAAAAGATATTTGTGGCACACATTTTTTAATAAAATAAAAATGGAAAAAAGTAGTTAAAATTTATAGAGAGCTCTATCAGTACTGAAAATCAGGACTAGAAAATATTCCAATTTACTTTTAAAATTTCCTTTGGATTTCCAAGGCTAGAATTTTATACATGCTTCACAATTTTATTTATTATTTTATTTGATTATTGATGCTCAGAGTGTTGTATTGTTTATGTGTTTTATTTATTTTGCATATTGAGTTGATGCAAAGTTTTTTATGGCTTTATTGAAACATAATAGACTTTAGTTGCTTGTATTTACATTGTACAATTTAATGAGTTTTTTAAAAATTCTAGTTGGCATATACTAATATACCAGTTTCAATTGTATAGCATAGTGATCAGAGATCCACATAATTCACAAAGTGATCACCCCACTAAATCTAATAGCTCCTCTTCCTCCTTATGTATTTATTACAACACTATTAACCATTTTCCCCATGCTACACCCTGTATCTCCATGTCTATTCGGCAACTATCCACTTGTACCTCTTAATCCCTTTTTTTTTTTTTTGCTGTCCCACAAACCTCCTCCCATCTAGTAGTCCTCTAAATATTCTATGTATCTATGAGTTATTTCTGCTTTTGTTGTTGAAGTTGTTGATTTTTTTCTTTAGATTCTACATGTATGTGAAATCATGTAATATTTGTCTTTATCAGACCCATTTCATTCATCGCAATACCTTCTATCTAAGTCCATCAAAACAATATCTTTTTCCATTCCTTTCCTTTGAGTCTGTGTGTGTCTTTTAATCTTAAGTGAGTCTCTCATAGGCAACATATGTAGGGGTCTTTTTTTCTTATTCATTTGATCACTCTATCTTTTGGTTGGAGCACTTAATCTTCTCCATTTGAGGTACTTGTTGAAAGGAATGTAGTTATTACCATTTTTTCCCTTTTTTTTGTTGTTACATGTCTTTTTCTTCTTAAAGAAGTCCCTCCAACATTTCCTGTAATACTGGCTTGGCGGTGTTAAATTCCTTTAGCTTATTTTTGTCTGGGAAGTTCTTTATCTGTTCTTTGACTCTAAATGATAGCTTTGCTGGATAAAGTATTTTTGGTTGTAGATCCTGAGATTTCATCATGTTGAATATTTTGTGTCATGCCCTTCTGTCCTGCATAGTTCCTTTTGAGAAATCAGCTGCCAGTCTTATGAGTACTCCCTTGTAGTTAACTAACTGCTTTTCTCTTGCTGCTTTTTAAGATTCTCTCTTTGTATTTAACCTTTGGCATTTTAATTATGATGTGTGTTGGTGTGGTCTTCTTTGGATTCCTGGTTTGTGGGATTCTCTGAGCTTCTTGGGGTTGTATGTCTATTTCCTTCACCAGGTGAGGGAAGTTTTCCATTATTTCTTCATCTAGCTCTTCCATGACTTGTTTTCCTTCAGGTACTCCTGTGACATGGATATTTTTACCTTTAACGTGTCCCACAGGCTCTTTAAATTATTATTATAATCTTGGCTTCTTTTTTTTTGCCATTCTGATAGTGTGTCCTTGGTTTCCCCATCCTCTATATTGGTGGTTCGATCCTCTTCTTTATTCACTCTATTATTCCATCTAATATACTCTTCATCTCAGATGATGTGTTCTTTATTTCTGACTGGTTCTCTTCTATAATTTCCACTTCTATTTTTATCTTTTTTTTATCTCTGTGTTAAAGTTCTCACTGAATTCATCTACACTTCCCCTAGGTTCACTGAGCATCTTTATAACCAGTGTTTTGAACTCTGCATCTGTTAGATTGCTTGACTTCATTATTCCTGGATCTCTGTTCTTTGTCTTCCCATTTTGGCTGCCTTTCTGTGTCTGTTTCTTTGGACTAAGCAAAGCTCCTAAGTCTCCTGGTCTTATTGGTGTGGCTTTGTGTAATAGGTGTTCAGTGACACAGTCCTGAGAGGGGTTCAGCTACAGGCCAAGCTTAGCCCCAGCCTGTGCCCCTCACGGGCCACCTGTTAAGATTAAGCAAGCAATCCACAGATGCTGTGTTTATAGTTGTCTCACAAGGCCACACCAGGAACCAAGGCCAGCTGGCTTCAGTGTGTCTAGGTGCTGCTCAGCAAGGAGCACTTGATTCGCTGAGGATACACTTGGATGTGGCTTGGGTGGGACCGTGAATTAGGGGAGGCAGAATTTCAGGGACTCCTCTGGGCAGAGTGACCTCTGTTATCCAGTTTGATGACCTCTCAGCTATGATGGTGTTGAGTTCGCGTACTGAGACAGGGGAGAGCTCAACAGGGAACAATGGATACTGCCAGCACTTCAGTACAGAGCAAGTCGCGCCTCGGCCATCACTCCAACAACCCAGTGTCTCCCTGTAAATCCCTGATACCACCTGTGTGTAACTGAACTGGCATTGGTGCTCAGAGCAAGCAAGACTGTCACCGTGAAAGTCCGCTCTTGGACACAGCTCCTTTAAGAGGCATCTGCAGCTACCACTGCCGCTTGGCAGCCTCTCACCCTTGCCTCATCCACCTTCTGCTGTTGCAGGGTGATTTCTTAGATTTCTCTAGTTGTATAGCTTGTTCATCTAGATACCAGGTGATTTTTTCTTGTTGTTTGCTCCTTGTTTCATCACAACTTTGATTTGGTCACCAGAGGGATGAACAGAGCCTCTATCATCTACACCATTTTTTCCCCTTTCCTGGTGTGGTTTCTTGAGACAACTATAAGCACAGCATCTGTGGATTGCTTGCTTAATCTTAACAGGTGGCCCCCAAAGGGCACAGGCTAGGGCTAAGCTTGGCCTGCAGCTGAACCCCTCTCAGGACTGTGTCACTGGACACCTACTACACAAAGCCACACCAATAAGACCAGGAGACTTAGGAGCTTTGCTTAGTCCAAAGAAACAGACACAGAAAGGCAGCCAAAATGAGAAGAAAAAGAAGCAGAAAACATATGAGAGAACGAAACAGAGATCCAGATATAATGGAGTCAAGTAATCTAACAGATACAGAGTTCAAAACACTGGTTATAAAGATGCTCAATGAACATAGGGAAAATGTAGATAAATTCAGTGAGAACTTCAACAGAGATGAAAAACATTAAAATGGAAATAGAAATTATAAAAAGGAACCAGTCTAAAATGAAGAACACATTATCTGAGATGAGAAGTATATTAAATGGAATAAACAAAGGCATAAACAAAGTGAATAAAGAAAAGTATCAAATGCTCTAGAGGACAGGAAAGCCAAGGACGCACAATCAGAATGGCAAGAGATAAGATGCCAAGCCTATAAAAATAATTTAAGAAGCATATAGGACACTATTAAGGGTCTAAATATCCATCTGATCAGCATAACTGAAGAAAATCAAGATGTTGAACAGCTGTTGGAGGAAATAATGATGGAAAACTTCCCTCACCTGGTGAAGGAAAGAGACATAAAACCACAGGAAGCTCAGAGAATTCCAAAAATCAGGGATCCAAAGAGGCCAACACCAACACATCATAATTAAAATGCCAAAGGTTAACTACAAAGAAAGAATCTTAAAAGCATCAAGAGAAAAACAGATAGTTACTTATAAGGGAACACCCATAAGACTTACAGCTGATTTTCCTAAAGAAACTATGCAGTACTGAAGGGCTTGGAACAAAATATTCGACAGGTTGAAGACACAGAATCTACAACCAAGAATACTTTATCCAGCAAAGCTATCATGTAGGGTCAAAGGACAGATAAAGAGCTTCCCAGAGAAAAATAAGCTAAAGGAATTTATCACCACCAAGCCAGTAATATGGGAAATTTTGGAGGGACTTCTTTAAGAAGAAAAACACGTGTCAAAAAACAGGTATAAAGAATGGTAACAGCTACATTCCTATCAATAATTACCTTAAATGGAAAGTAAGTAAGTGCTCCAACCAAAAGATTGAGTGACTGAAAGACCCCTACATATGCTGCCTACAAAAGATTCACTTCAGATTAAAAGATACACACAGACTAAAGGGAAGGAGATGGAAAAAGATATCCCTTTGATGGACCTAAAAGGTATTTAAGTCAGATAGAGAAAGATAAACACTATATGATTTCACATATATGCAGAATCTAAAAAATAAAAAGAACAAATTAATCAAAAACAGACTCACAAATATAGTGGACAATTTGGTGACGGGTAGAGGGGAAGGGGTTTGGAGGGATGGGAGAATGAAGTGAAGGGTTAAAGAAGTACAAATTAGTAGCTGATGGATGGTCTCGGGATTGGGCGCACAGTATAGCGAATGCAGTTAGCATTAATATGTTGGGTTGGTGGAGGGTCAGAGGAGGGAGGGAGCAATTGAGGGGATCATTTTATGAACTATAAAGATGTTTAACCAATGTACTATATACTTGAAACTAATTTAAATAAATAAATTAAAAAGAAATAATATAATATGGAAACAATGAAAAGCAGATTCTCCTTTCTCTCCAAGGCCTACCTTTGAAGCTGTTTATTGCTGGTGATAGTTGTTTATTTAATGGCCTTTCTGAAATAATTCTGTATTCTTTGTCATGTGTGTCCACTGAAGTCTCTGCTCAGTTAGCCTACTTATTGAACAGAGATTTCCTAAAATGCCTGAAAACAATAAATCTTTGCCAAGGGACTCTGAGTGAATATTAAAACATGCTTGGGACTCAGCCAGGTACTTTATAACCCTTCCTTAGGCTTTACTTCCTACTTGTGCAGAGCCTGAAGGTTAGTCAGTGGTGAGAGGGCTTCTCAGTTCTTTCCTTACCATGCACACAGTTTTATACAAGTGTATGCCCTTTTGGATTCCCAGGAATATGTCAGAACATTCCAAAGACCCTTATGGACATTATAACCCCAAGATTTTCCTTTAAAAATTTTTGATTAGCCTATATTTTTTTTTACCTCAGCTGTTATCCACAATGACAGGCAGCTACAATGTTGAAAATTTGCCTCCTGTTTTAAACAAATGCCCCCCTGGGGAAAAGGCTGTTTGCCTGTGGCAAGCTCTGTCAGATCAAATAAAGATAGCCTTGAGTAGAATCTTTCAGGAAACTACCAGACAGGTCAAAT